>CM036534.1:35052019-35069519 GCA_020745685.1 Tautogolabrus adspersus | reverse complement strand
TGTTTAATGGCTTTAAAACAGGATTTCAATACAGAAGAATCAGTGAACTCCAGACCGACTACAGATGAGATACATTCCTTTATTGTAATTAAATTCTGAAACGTCTGCTCAGCTGCAGGAATGTCACGTCAAAACCAAAAGAGCTTTAAAAAAAACTGCTCAGAGAAAGCATTTCATCATCTGTGAAAACAAGAATCAACTCAAACTGAAAGTTCTCAACCATTGCACATCATCAGGCGGCAACAAGAGGAATCAAACGTGGAATAAAACAAACAAAAAGGAAGCAATCAACACTGACAGTCTTATATGATTGAAGAGTGAAGAGTCGGGTCGAGAGATGAAAAGGAAAAACAAGGATCATTTAAATATCTCCAGTTTTAATCCATGAAAAGATGGAAACGATTTTTAAAGATTCAGGATTAAAAAAAAAAGAAATGTGCTTTAAATTCAACGACACAAAATCAAGAACGGTTTCATAACTGAACCGCAGCCCTCACACTGATCAACATGAAGAGACACAGCCGGTAAAAATAATCCTCACAGTCTGAGGCTGCTCTCTGGACGGACACACACACACTCTGTCACCTGTCAATCACTCACGTCGACACACCGGAGACACTCGGACGCTCTGAAATCTGACTCCACTTCAGTCTGTTTATATCTGCAGTAAACACAGCATGTTAGCATCACAAGCTGAGAGAATTAAATATTTAAAGATGCTAACAAGCTGTTTGATTCTTACATTTCAACGGACAGATTTCAAACCGGCAAAGTCTTCTTTGAGGGAAACCAGGAGGAGGAAGAAAGACACCAGGATTCAGTTCAGAAACGTTACCGACTACGTCTCCTTAAAGATGATGTTGTTGTCTCTGACCGGCTCAGATTGTTATTCTGAGTGTCTGACGACATTACATAAAGGATCTCTGCAGAGACGGAGCTTTAGTTAAAGAGGAGGAAGAAGAAGAAACAAGACGTTACAGCCGTCAAATATTGTGTCGGATCGTCCGTCCTGTCTGTATGACAACAGTCTGTTGACATCGGCCGCTGTATGACCGACACTGCTCCGTTGAGTTTTACTGCATGTTTTATATTTGAGATTGTTTATTTCCCGATCAGACACGGAGCGAGGAGGATGAGGGTAGAAGACACGATCCGTCGAGGGCAAACATTTCGGGAATATCAAACACTTGGAAAAGAGCGCCTAAAAAGGCTTAACGAAACGAAAATCTTTCAACTTGAGCGCTCGGAGCGGCCGCACAAAAAAGGGCAGAGCGCTCGAAAAAAAAGATGCTGGACGCTGCGCTCTTTCTCCAGACGGCCGCATTCTGCTGTGATTGCTCACTCCCTACTGAAAACAAGTGAAAAAAGATTCTGGCGCTCAGAAAGAAACGCTAGGTGGACACGGGGCGTTAGTTATTCTCTACAGTTTTAAAGAGGAAATAAAGAACATTCACAACCTTGAGTCTGGAAATGTTTAAAAGCTGCCGTGAACGACATCAGGAGGTGAGATTCTTCCTTCTCTGCTCCCTTCAGCTCAAAGAGGTTCAGAAACTGAAAGTGTTGCCTTCACTTCTCGGTCATGCAGCAACAAAATATAAAATAAAGGCTCTTATTTTGACAGGTATGCCAGGAAGCGAGATGACTGAACAGGTGACAGGAAGTACAAGACACAAAATAGCAAAAGGCTGCAGTCGGCCGTCTTTTTCAAACTGACTCCGGAAAAGCTCGGATAGTTCGACTGAGAGGTGAATTTAATACGTCGTTAAGATCTGCTGTTAGCGCTGTTACCATGGCAACCGATAGTGCTTGATAAAGGAAAAATAAAAAAGCCTGTTCATTGTTATATTCCTGCTTTTTAAAACACAAAGACAGAAGCTGCTTTACTGAAAGAAATCTTAAGGTTGAAGCTGCATGGGAAAAAGAAAAGAACTACATTTCCCAGAGAACACTGCAGCAAGACACGTCCAATCACAGAGCGTCAGACTCCGTCGCTGGATGGTGTGAGTAAAGCTCTCTCTATTTTTTTATATACATTCAGTGTCCGATAATTTTGACTTTTTCAGAGCTTCAAAATCTCTTCAACATCGCGAACGCACTTTTTAAATATTTACTTTTTTAAATTTCTTCATTTTACGTTTTTCCTCGACATTTTGGCGACAATGTGTTTCCATACACTGTAAGAGAGAACTCGTGGGGAAAACAATAATATATGTCTTTACCTTTGAACATGTTTATCTGTGTTTGTTGAGGGTAATGGAGGTTAAACACTTTTTAACAGAGTGAGATTCTTCCACCGCCATCACCACTTCTCCGTTCCCCTCGTGTCGGGCTAAACAAATGACAGCGATGTGGTTGTTTAAAAAGGACACCATATTAGAATCTAATTATGTGCAGAAAAAACCCATCACCAGGGTCATGCATGACTCGTGCTGCGTTCAGGTTGCATGGGATTAACAGAAAATCAACATCTTTTTTATTTGATTTAAAAGTTACCCCATTGTAACTCGAAACTTCACATTTTTTTATCTGACAGCCTTAATTCTGATCACCCTCCAAAGCAAACAGAAGCTAAGAATTCCCACAGGACTTGAACGCATCACAGAGTTCAGCAGACAGAAAGAAGAAGAAGAAGAAGAAGAAGATGTTGGTCGGAGTTTCGCTGTTGAAGTTTTTTCTTTTACTGCAGAAAAAGTCGCTCCTCTTCTTCACTCGGGGCGTTGACAGGAGGAGGAGGAGGGTGATCCGAGGGGACTGGTGCATTATGGGTAGTGTAGTTTGACCGGAGCCAGTCAGGACTGTCTGTTGTGTTTGTGTGGACTCTATGAGATGGCCTTCGCCTCGGGTAAGAAGGCCTCCCAGTATTTAATCAGCTGAAGGAGAGAAACAGAAAAACAACAGAATTTATTTTTCTAAAATCTTTTTTAATGTTTGACTTATATTATATTATTATCTGCAGCGGTAACCATGGACACCAGCAGGAGAATGGAATGTTCGGGTTGCTCGGCAACCGTCTAGTTTCATTGTTTATCACTACTTCCTGCTTTTATCATGGTTGTATAAAAGAAATGTCACAGCTGTTATACTCACTATAAGAACTGTGTTTATACAACATGTCTCCCTCTGGACTCACTTCACTAAACTTTACTCAGGTTATAAAATATGAAATGAAAGTTTACCTGCTGTTGTGTCTGAACCAGGGACTCCAGGTATTTAATAATGATCGCTTTAAAGTCCTTCACTCTCTCTTTCTGTTCATAAAGAAAACACAGGGCAGCTTTTTAAAGACACACGGTCACTTTTTATCCATCCATTCGACCATCCTTCCCTCTGTCCATCCATCCATCTATTCATCCATCCATCATATAATCAATAAAGGATTATCTTATCTTATCTGTACATCCATCTGTATATGTAACCATCCATCCATCCATCGTCTCACCTCAAACCTGCTGACTTCTTTGCGGATGGTTTTAGAGATTTGCTCAAAGTCTCTCTCTCCCTGTTGGACCTTGGCCTCCAGCTGAAACAAACAAACAAACAAACCCAGAAACATTAAGTTTAAAATCTGCCGTTTGGATTCACTCTATCAGAGCGACTAAGTTAGTTACTCCACGTTCATATTTAACGGATACCTTCTGATTGAACTGATTGAGTCACTTTATCAAACATGATGACTTTATTCAGAGCTGATATTCAGATCTGTATTTTACACTGTTGTGTTTTTTCTCTAAACATGTCGACATTTGAGAAATCTTCCTGCTAAGTGTTTCCTGTAGATAAACTTTAAACTCTGTTTTTAAACAGCCTCCAAACCTGAGCTCAACTTTAAATCATATAAATTCTAACTGACGCATAATTAACGTCAAACAGTCTGTTGTTGTCTCTTTGCAGAGCTTCGTTAAAGACACTCAAACTGAACAGAGAATCAGAGTCTTGATTTTAGATGTCAGCTTTAGTTTGAACTTTGTAAAGAAGGCGTCCACGTTTCAGACGTGCAGCTTTTATAACTTCAGTTTAGTTGAATAAGTTTGTCCTTTACTTTGAATGAACTGTTTTGAGTGAAAGCTGATAGAGAAAGAAAGAATATATCTTAACATACTTTGAACTTTTACAACATCTTAACTTATTGTTTAACCTTGATGATTAGATTTATTTGTTCTTTCTTTAAAACACCTGCACGATGTGACCCAGTCCCAGCAGCAGCCTGACGTCTTCTTTGTTTTTCATCTTTTAAAATACCAACTTGATTCATTATTGGTCAAATGAAATATTTTCAAAGACGTGATTTTTGATTCCACTTCAAAGTAGAGGTGCATCGGTTCAACATCGCTATCTGACGATATCGGCCCTGTTGACGGACTTCAGCACATCGGCAGATAATGTGGCATGAACCGATGTCAGCACCCGATGTTTGATTTGTTGTGCCAGATCGATTTAATGCTGACATCTCGTACACCTGACTACTGATGGAGTCATGAAACAGACATCAGAATCTGCCCTGATTTCCCCACTCGTGCATCTCGACTTCAAACTATTCAACTTGTGGTGCGTCCTGTTCCACACCTGTGAGAAAGTCTCAGAACAGTGGTCACACTTCAGATGAGTCGATTAGTTGAAGTTATTGATATTAACTGAACAAACACAACAAACACAAAGTTAAATGAGTCGTTTAAATGAGATTCACCTTCACTGAATTTTCTGGTTAATTAAGTTCAAACTTGTGAGTGATGTGATGAAAACAAAAAGTGTCACATGAAAAGGTTTGTCTCTCTCCGAGCTTTCAGGCTCAAGTTAAACCCTGAGGTTCACAAACACTTGTGTCCAAAGGTAAATTTGAATAATCAAACCTTTATCGACAAACCAACTCATGGGAGTGATCATGTGACGCTTTGACAGCAGGAGTAAATCACAGCACCGAAACCAACGAGGAGTGAACGTTTTATGAAAATACGGACAGAGAGATGAAATGCAATGATGCAACTGAAGAGGAGTGAAGCAGGCAGACAGGCAGGTGGACGCAGAGCTGCAGACAGACACACACACGGACAGACACACGGACAGACAGACAGACAGACGGGGCAGGTCCTACCTCCTCAATCTCCTGGGTGCAGGAAGGCATGGCGGGGAAAACGCAACAAAATTTAAGAGGCAGGAAAATAAAAAATGTTCAGAGCTTCCAAAACCAAAGAGGAAGATCCGGTGACATGAGCAAAGAAAAAACACCGACAAAAAGAAAAAGAGTTCCTCCCTCACACTGTGACAGAAATCAAACTTCTCCTCACACCTTCACATTAAACTCACTTCCTGGTTTGTAGTAAAGCTGAGGGCGAATCCTTCTGTCTGATTCTTAGTCTACATGTTGTTGATAACAGTGTTTAAGTTTGAGTTACGTTGCATTGTTTTATTTAGGCCACGCTCTTATATGTCAGTTTAAAGGAGCAGTATGTAACTCTGACACCTGGTGTTTAAAATGGGTACTGCAGTCCAAATTCAAAACATTGTAGAGAGCTGTCTTCCCCCCCCCCCTCCTCTCTACAGTGGATGCTCACGCAGGTTGCCATTTTTCAACAGCATCTCCAATATTGATCCTAGTTTGAGCACGTTTCTGCTCGTGGAGCTTATTAGAAACATGCAGAGGCTTTTTAGGTCGGGTACAATCACTTCTATCTGAACCAGTTCTCTTGCCCGCTTCCATCGCTGCAACACCTGTTGGTTTGACCTGATAACTGCTCTCATATCTGGCAAACCGAGGGGCGTCCAAAACCGAGCACTAGTCTGGTTACCATTTATTTTCCAAGTGAATTTTAACCGAACACTGAACATGTGCAAGCACAAAAATGAAGTGAATCAACTCTGCAAAGCAAAGTTTATTTAGAAATCGTTTTGCTCTGCTGTGAAGAATAAAGAATGAAGGAGTTAAAGCAGAAAAGGCAGCAGCGACCTCGTCTCTCTAACCCTCCTTTAGAACGTTTTTCATGTTCCTTCATGTCACCTTTTATCAGCCGTGTGTCCCTCTATTCAGAAATGTGCCTTGAATGCATCGTTCTCCTGTTTCTCATCAGAAAGCTGTTGATTTTATTACATCTTTAATTATTCATACATGTCCTATTTTCTTCTTCATCCATTTAAAAAGCCCTGAGTCTAAATTATTTGTATCTGTTTTTCTTCTCATCTCTCACAGAGGAACTTCAGCCTGAGCACAGAGACAGCAGCAGGCTCACAGAGGCGGTGCAGTTCCTGCTGCTGGCCCACAGGGGGCAGTGTGGTTTAACAAAGCCACAGCAGAGACTGAACAACCACAGAGGCTCAGGAGGAAACCTCATCTGAGACCAGTTGCACAAGGCGGAAGTGAGTCAAACCTGAATCTTATCAGGTGCATGTGTCTGATTTCTTAATATTTATCTGACAGGTCCAAACAAACGTCTTCTTTCAAGAAAATACGGCTCAGTGTCTTTAAATAAGTCATCCTTTCTCATTGAGATACACATTTCTCATTTTAAGACACTGGAGTCAAATATTTTTGTCCCATTTGCAGGTTTATTTCTTACTCCGAGTACTTTAAGCCGTATTTTTTGCTTTTACTATCTTGAAAGAAGACGTTTGTTTGGAAACAATGGCCCCTAATAAGAATACTGAGATATTTCTGACTAGATCAATCAGACTTAAACACTTTTTGTCCCAAACAGGACGTTCTTCTCCACAGCCCTGCACAGGTTGGACAGCGCCCGCTAAGATTTGAGTTTTTGCCGTGTAGCGACTGAAACTTAAAGCTGATGTTGATGAAAACACGCTGCGTCCACAAGAAACATGACTTACTTTTCTTTTTTAAAGGTTTTTTTTTTTTTTTTTTACGCCTGTATTGTAGAGACAGGTCAGTGGATAGAATCAGAAACCAGAGAGAGAGAGAGATAGTGGAATGACATGCAGGAAAGGACCCACAGGTCGTATTTAAACCCGGGCCGCCAGCTTTGGAGGACTACAGCCTCCGTACATGGGGCTTGGAAATAACCACTCCGTCAGATGCAGCAGCTGCAGCCGCGTGAAGTAAAACTCTTGTCTCTGTTTTCTGTGTTTTTGGCTCCAGAAAAAGAGCCGCTGTGTGTTTTCTGTTGCTGATGTCAGAGAGAGAGAGAGAGCGAGAGAGAGAGCGAGAGAGAGAGAGAAAGAGTGCGAGATCGAGAGAGAGAGCGAGAGAGAGAGAGAGAGAGAGAGAGCGAGAGAGAGAGCGAGAGAGAGAGAGAAAGAGTGCGAGATCGAGAGAGAGAGCGAGAGAGAGAGAGAGAGAGAGAGAGAGAGAGAGAGAGCGAGAGAGAGAACCAAAACTCTCCTGACAGGCGGCAAAACTCTCGTCGGCTCCGAATAAATGTTGGTTGTAACTCTACTGCGATCTGTCCTCGTCTGCAGCTCCTGACAGCCTCCCCCCAAAACTCCCCCCCGTCCTCCCCCCAACACATCTGACAGCTCCTCGGCTCTAACGCCAGACCCCCGACCGCGCTGTGAGAGTGTGCGTGTGTGTTATCCTGACAGAGAGGATGAATTTGTGTGGTGACAGCTTCAACAGACGCTCTAATAAAGTACTTTTCTGCTCTCTGCTGCTCTTGTTTGTCGTTCTCAGTTTGTCTGCAGACTCAAAGAAAACAACGTTTTCACATGAGTGAACTGTGAAGGTGCGCTCGTTTTCTCTGCCTGGACACGCCAGCAGCCTCAGACAGAGGAGGCAGAGATGAGGGCATCATTTCTACTCGTTAAATAAACCTCCATTCTGACCCATATCGTGTATATCATCATCTCTACACTCTGTTTCTAAAACATGGGTTCTGATAGCTGCAGAGGTCATTCAGAGTTTCAACGTGTGTTTGAAATTAGATTTAAATATTTCAGGGTTGCTGCACACTTTTAAAAATCTAATTGAAGGTTTTTGAGACCTTTAAAAACCCAAACAAAGAAAGATTAATACCACATTTACAACGCGTAGAGTCGGTGCTTATGTCTTTATTTGATTCTGATTCTTGATAAGAGAAGTTTTAGACCGACTTGATTTAGCTAATTTTCTTGTTTTTAATTATCAAAACTTGTATGCAAACACCTGCACGCCGTCTGAACCCCTGCAAACCTATTCATGCAACTCAGACACGGTCTCTCTGTCTTACTCTCGTTGTATGAAGATTTGGGGGCGCCAGTAGAGTAGTGGTTAGTCTGCCATGTGCAGAGGCTGTGATCCTCGAGGGCGGGCAGCCTGGGTTTGAATCCGACCTGTGGCTCCTTTCCCGCTTGCCAGTCCTCTCTCTCTCTCTCTCTCTGATTTCAGACTCTTTCCTCTGTCCTGTCTCTTAAGCCCAAAAAAAAAAACTGCAGATCTGAAGTGATCTTGAAGCTTCAGGACTTGTCACCACTGTGATGGACTCTCTGTATCTCTGTAGATGTACAGACACTGAGCTCACTCCCTGGGCCTGACAGCAGTCACAGCCGAACGGATGGGGTTAGCCGTCACTATGACAACCAAGGTCACTCTGTGTCTCCCCTCATGTATGACTTAGCTTGGAAGACTTAGTGTGTGCTCTCCATTATCTGAAACCTCACATTCTTATTGTGATAAATCACAAGTTTAGCTTTTAGGTAGAGTAACACGTTCCTCCCTGACTTCAGCATCATGTTGAGGAAAAGTACCGAGCCAATGGGACGGTCTGACAGAACGGGCTTAGCAGGACGCTGTGTTACACGTGTGCTGATCGTCATAAACCGTCAGACTCTTCTTGATCCTAAATGTTGTTTTCAGATCATCTCTACAGGTATGTTTTTAATTATTGCTCTGCCAGCTTCTTTCTGATTTAGTGACCTCTTGTATTATAAATCTTAGTTTTTAATCATCATGTAGAAACGATCGTTGCTCCACGTCTGTTGGTCTCACCTCTTTGATCTCGTCTTTGGCCTGCTGCAGCTTGTCCGGTTTGTTGGTTTGCTGCAGTTTGGCTTCAGCTTCTCGTTTCTTCAGCAGCAGAATCTGAGTGTCCTGCCACTTCTGCCACGTCTTCATGCGGTGGTCAAACACACCCTGCACAAACAAACACACACACACACACACACATACACACACGGTTCAATACACACCACATTCCTCAGAAATACTCAGTTAGCGCTGAAACAGCTGTCTGTGGACACCGACCCTAATCCTGCATTTGATCTTTTTAACTGTGTTTTACATTCTTCAGTTAATCTCATGATGTTTCATTATATGATTGTCCTGGATCAGTTATGACAGAAATGCTGTCTCCTAAACTCTCAGCTCGTTTTTGTCAAAGCAAAGTGAACCAGTAGGCGTGCTCGTACCTTGACGGCGGTGATGAGGCGGACGTAGTCGCCCAGTAACTCGGAGAAGAGGTGGAAGTCTGCGTTGGCCTGGTCCTGGTGCAGCTGGTCGATCTTCTCCTCCACCTCGGCGAGCTGGGACAGAGCGCGGGACAGAGCAGTGTGGTCCTCGCTGTTCCCCAACATGGCCGCCGACTTGGCGAACTGCGCCGTGTTCACCGACAGCTCTGCAGAAGAGACGAGGGGACAAATGGAAGAGTCGGGGTTGAAAATATGATTCAGTGCAAAGGAGCAGGACGCTCACATTAGAGGGGTTCAACAACTGTCAACAACTGTCAGGTTTTCAAATGAAAGCCTTTAAACTGAAGAGTAAGAGTTGTACTTTTTAAACATATAGAAGGAGCTGCTCCATCTCATCTGAACGTCGTCATGGAGACGGTTTGTGGACGCTTCTTACAGTTCAGTGTGAACGTCTTCAAAGTGAGACTGAGCGAGCTGAGAACGTGTCCACTTATCTTTCTTCGTGGTGACTTGGATTAAGGCCGTCAGTCCGATATCCGAAACGTAAATTACGTCAACATCGGACCCGATATCGATATCAGATCGGATCGGTCCCATCTCTAACTTTCAGTCTACCTAACGACAGGCTGAGAGCTGGAGCTGAGGCGGGTTTCAAGCCTCTTTCTCTTCAGCATGGGCTTCATTTTAACACCTGAGGTTGCCGCTTGGTTAATACATGACTGTTAATTTACAGAAAAGCTTCAAAAATCTCAAGCCCCTCCTGCAGTTCTAAAAACTACCACTAGGGGTGCTAACATCACCATTAATGATAAGCTGATCTAAACGGGGGTTTTCTGAAGGTATAATGCACGTTGTTTTATGTCAGCAGGAGACGTACTGACCCTGATCATCAACATGAGCGCCTCAAACATCGATCTCATCAGGAGATGAAAGGTATAAAAGAATCATTCAGAGAGCCTCGTACCTTTCCTGTGACAGACCAGAGACTCCACGCTGATGTGAAGCTTCCTCAGCTGAACGTCCAGATTCTCGAAATGCTGCTGCTTCTCCTCGAACCACTGACACACACACACACACACACACACACACGGATACAACACACACACACATATTAACAGTCAGAACAGGCTGAAATCTTCCTCACTCACTTCTTCTTTTCCCATCTTTCACTCCTCCTTCTTCTTCACTGTTCTGCCTTTTTTATTTCCTTTTTCCTCCTTGTGCATCCCTCCTTCTTCTTCTTCCTTCCTGCTGCTTCCTTATTTCCTCGTTTTGTTTCCTCCTTTCAAACGTTTTTTTTATTTCCTGCATTCCCTCCATGTTTCCTTTTTCCCCCCCACCCACTTCTCTATATTTTCTCTCCTTTCCTCCTCCTCTCTATTTCCTTATTTCATCTTTCCTTCTCTTACCTCCCCACAGCTCTTCCTTCTCTCCTCCTTCCTGAGCAAGTTTCTGTTTTCTATCGCAAATTCCTCCATCTCTCTTGTTTAACCTTTTCCTTCCCCGCTACTCAAGCTCTAATGAACCCTGTTTTTCCTCCTCTTTCTTTCCCTTTGCCTCCTTCCCTCGTTCACTCACAGCGTCCGACTCGTTCATCTTGATGGTCATCTTGTTGACGGCGTCAGCGGCCTTGTTGACCATCCGGAGAAGTCCGGCGCTGCTCAGAGCCTGAGTGCTGACGGCCCGCGGTAACTACACAGCAGAACAAACAAACAAGCCGTGTAAGCGATGACACTGAGGAACGCACAAGATAAAAATATCATTTCAGTTTTCTATTATTTTATGATGTTTTTATGATTGATCTCCTTTTGTCTGATCTGCTCCTGTTTTCACAAAAGAAAGAAGAATACGAGAATAAAGATGCATTTCTCTGCTTTTTATGACTTTATTTGGAGACAGGAGAGTGAATAGAGACATGAATCTGGGATGAGAGAGGTCAGACTCAAACCAGGGCCACCAGTGTTTGAGGACTTTAACATTTACACCATTAGGCCCCCGGCGCCCCCCGTCTAATTTTCTGAAAATTATTTTTCTTTTCTTTTTCCTGCTCTGCGTTTCCTTCCACCTCTCCTCGTCTAAACTCTGCACCCCGCTGTCGCTCTTTCCCCTCCTCCTCTCTGTTTGTAATGTCTCCCACGTTTTAGCTCCAATCGCTTTAAATTCAGCCGCTTAACGTGCAGAAACCCCCTTCGCTCTTCACGCCGTCACTCTGAACACGGCCGGACGTCCGTCTGCAAACAGCCTCATTTTTCTTCATTTTGGAAAAGTTTACTTTTTTTATCAGACAGAGGTGGTTTTCCTGCGACGCTGGAGCTGATTTACCCCCCTCCTCTAAATCTCATTTAACAGGAGCCGCAGCAGCAAGGGGACGGCTCGAGTCCCCGGGGCTCTGGCTAAAGCAGGGACCGGGGTAAATGAGTGGAGACGGGGGGTTAAAATAGCTTTCAATTCCTGGCGCCCACCCCCTTCTTTCTCTGGTTGTGTTTCATTAAGCGGTCCAGACCGGCCGACACGCTCGGTCAAGCGTCCGAGTGATTCATCTGTTAAATCTGTGACAAGAGGCCATTTATTCTGGACCCAAAGACCGCCGGCTCCTTCCCAACGCAATCCCACCAATGGTTAGCCTAGAGATGAAGCGGAGGAGAGGGAGGAGGACCAACAAGATGAAATGTTACAGAGGATTTAGTCGGAGTGGACAATAAAGCGAGGAAACAGGAAACGCCGCGGACCCTTAAACCCTGAAGCAGTTTTTAGAGGCTCGGCTGCAGGCGAAGGCTCGCTGGTTTGACCTTGTCGGGACGTTCTGCTGCTCTTCAGAAAAAAGAAATAAAGACTCGGAAAAGTCAGACAGAGTTTTTTTTTCCTCATTGGGAGGTCGGTTTGTTGTTTTTGCCTCATTGAAAGACCGTGTGACCATACGAAGGTCGAGATCCCTTTCACACATGCGCTACTGACAATCTCTAAAAATAAAAGTCCGCACAGCCTGCCTTTGAAATCGTCCTGAGTTGATATTCAAACGTGTCACAGTGCTTTACACAGTCAGAAAACACAGCCCAACAATTGTAGATTTACCGACTTCATATTGTTGGATACGGACAAGATCCCTGGCTGGCACATTCAGGTACCTGACTCAGATTTTGTCCATGTAACAGCAGTGATGAATGTGAGGTACCTAGTTTGAGTAAAATGTAAATGTGACGCTGCTGCTGAAACTGAATCACCTCTGTAGTGAAGATAAAGGAGTGATAGTCTGATGATAATAACAGGTGTGTTCAGGTTGGACTGACGCCATGTCATGATCGGGTTCATTCGTGTTCTTCCTGTAAATCTTTCTGTTTACCTCTGAGCTCTCCAGAAACTGCAGCACGTCGGGATCCTTCAGCAGGATGGGATGTTTCACGGTCCTCATCAGATATCTGCAACAGCAACAATAACTCAGATTATCATGAAGACAAACGGCCGACACTCGAGAAGCTTTGAAGTGTCTCAAAATAACTTCAAGCTTCGGCTAATGTCAGAAAAAATCATCACCAACAATAAAAGCTTTGTTCTTCACCAGCTGATTGAGTTTATTATCTCACACGGATGGTCTTTGATTTGTTGTTCTGTTCTCCTGAGTCTATCTTATCCTCTGTACGAGAGTCGAAGAATGTGAAATAGATGCAAATAACTCAGATTGTGGACTTTCTCTGTAAACATAAGCAAACATTACAATCAAATTATTTACTGGTTGGTAGTGTTGTAGTCGAGACCAAGACATACCGGAGACCAGAGCGCTCTGAGACCGAGACAAGACCGAGACATTTAGGGATCTAGTCCGAGTCAAGACCAAGACCAAGGCAGGGTGAGACCAAGACGAGACAGAGTAAAAATGCTTTTGAGACGAGACCTTCAAAAAGAGCGATTTGGAGTTCTACAACACTAATAATAATAATAAACTACTGGTTGGTGCCAATAATATCATTTTAAAGGTTTTAGGTTCTGTGGGGAAAGCGGCTGGGATTAAAATACGCTGCTTCCTGTTGTAGTAAAGTTATATGACGGCTGAAACTCGCCTGGAGCGATGTGTAACCAGGCATGTTGACTGAAGGCTGGAGTTGTTAGCAATGCTCATCATTCATAAAAAGTATTTCAGTTAAAGGAGAAATATTAAGTTCATTTCTCGTTTGTCCATCAGTGTGGAGTTCTACAGCGCTGAGCTCCGTCAGCTGTCACTGGCTGACCGTCCTGTCAATCAAACTCCATCAGGAAAGGGCAGCAGAATGTCAGCCCCGCCCACTTCTCACCAACCTCCATAGTATTCAATATACACACACATGCACGCACACACACGCACACACAGACACACACACACACACACACACACACACAGACACACACACACTCTCTATCAGAAACACACACACACACACATTCACGCACACACACTCTCTCACACACACACACACACACAAACACACACGCACACAATCTCTCTCACACACACACACACACACACGCACAGACACACACACACTCTCTCTCTCACACACACACACACACACACACGCACACACACACACACACACACACACACACACTCTCTCAGTGCTCTGAGTGTAAGCCTGCTGCAAACGCTCTCTCCTCTTTGAAAAGAGACACTGGCGCTCAGAATAAAATGCGAGGTGGACACGGGGCCTAAAACGCCTTTTTTTAAACGTTGTTGATCTCGCTGTAATCGTGATTCTACAATTTCCAGACATTTTTTATGTTCCTATAACATAATCTTTGTTTGTTATCGAGGGTGATCCTGTCCAGAAGCTCAGACGATTGACTTCAGAGTGTCCTTGAACGCACCACAGAGGAATCTTTTAATTCTAGTTACAGACAAAATGAGCTTTAAAAAGCTGCTGATTTGTTTGCCTGCAGCAGCTTCTTTCATGTACTTGTACTTTCTCCGTACCTCTCGAGCGCCGACCTCCTCTTCTCCACAAAGTCGTTGGACGACTGGTCCTCCTTCCCCACCTTCACCTTGGTCATCCCTGCAGGGCGAGGAGAGGCTCGTTAACATAATCAAACGCCACTCGTGACAGAGACAGACGTAAAACAATCAACATAACAAACAGCATCTCTCAACACCGACAGCTTGCTGAGCAAACTCAGTGAGTCCTGTTCAAATATGTTTATGTAACTATTGTTTGAGTGTTTACTGATGTTTGTTTCCTGAACATCGCTGGAAGAGTTTCACTTCTTCACCAGTTTAAAAACTCTGTTTCCAGCTAGAGCAAAGAAAATAGTCTCAGTTGATTTCTGTCTGACAAAAGATTCATCCAAACTATAAAAGAGAAGCGCAGCATCGAATACAACGGAGAGGAATAAACTGTACGTGGGAATAGAAAACCCTCCAGACACAGAACAAGTTCTATGTTCATGTATGAGCAGCAGTTTTTTTATTTTAGGGCCCGACTGATACTGAGGAGAGAAGAATCCGACATATCGGCTGATATCTCCATTAGTTCTGTGTTCGATCTGTAGAGATAGATCAACACATTGATCCCTGAAATGAAGTTATCAAACACTTTAGATTTATAATGAAGACAAGATGGTCGCTGAACTGGAGAGTAACTGAGCGTATACGTGCGTCACGGTTTGACACTCTGGAGAGTGAGGCGGGGTGAATGAATAAACCGCAGTCAAAACAAGAAAACCGTGTGACTGAGGCAACCGCACGTGACGTCACTTCACCCACATTATGTTGAGACGGACTCAAAGGCAGCTGCACCGGCACCTAAACCAAATGTAACTCCGCCCCCTTTGTTAACATCATAAAAAGGAGAACCGGCTGATTTAGACGCACCGAAAAGATCCGTGTGAAACGAGAACTGATCTGAGCTCTCCCCTCACAAATCTGACCTACACACAGCACCGTCACGGCAGCAACAGTTTGTTTTTTAAAACCTCTACAGTAGATTTGGCTTCAGGATACGTAACGACCGGCTGAGGACTAAATGTGGAAACGGGCTTAAGGTTAATAAAAGAAGAAAGAAAATGATGACTCGTTTGTTTCTGTCTTGAACTCATTTGAACCATTTCATATAAAACATTATATTTTCATTCTGGATTAATCTGCGTTAATATCGATTCATTGTTTGGATTGTAAACATTCCTCAAATATTTAGAAATGTCTCCGCATCGACCCGGAGCCCGAAGTGACGCCTTCACAAAGAAAGCTTTGTCCGAGACCAACAGACCAAACCTCGACATCGATACGACCACGAGGCTTTTCAAAAGCTGCGGATTAATAAACTTCTTTATCAGCTGTTCGTTTCTGATGAGCCGTGGACTTGTTGTTGACGTCATTATTTAAGTTTCATTTCACGGCTTGTGAGCTGCTTTGAGCTTAAAATCCTGAATATGTTAATTCCATCAACCAGTCAGAAACATGAAGTCAAAGGCCCCGTGTCCATGTTACGTTTTTTCCAGGCAGAACAGAACTGACCGTGTGTTCTGGAAAGCTTGGATGAAACGCTTGTGCACTGTACGATTAATATTTGAGATCGTACGGAGGATGCTTGCTGGACACGGAGCGAGGAGGATGCGAGTACACGACACGATCTGTAGGAGACAAATATACGGGGAATATCATGTATTTTGAAAAGAGCGCCGATGACGTCAAAGCGCCTTTCTGAGAAGTTTAAAGATCTTCAACTCAAAGCGCTCAGAGCAGCCGCACAAAAAAAGGCGGAGCACTCGGAAAAGAGATGCTGGGGGAAACTCTTTTTCTCCAGGAGGCTGCTCGCTGCTACAAACGCTCTCTCCTCATTGAAAACAACTGGAAAAAAAAACGCCAGGTGGACATGAGGTGTTTTTCAACTCCTGAAAAACACCTCATGTCTGCAGGAGCGTGAAAAACGTCTTAACAGAAGTAGAAACTGTCATAAAAAGAAAAGACTAACGTGAAGTCAAGAACCTCTAACTTCTGGATGACAGCAGAGGGAGGGGGCGGCGACTGCTTTACTTACCCACAATGCTTTTCTCCGGTGCCGGGGGGACGATGTAGCCTACGTGCAGGTACTTTGAGGCCAGTTTACTGTGCAGGCCGAGGAAATCACTGAAACGCCTTTTTACTGCAAACTCGCCCGTCTTAAACAGAGACAGAGAGGTCTGGACGAGAGACATGGAGAGAGAGAGGGAGAGAGAGAGAGAGAGACATAGAGCGAGAGAGAGAGAGACATAGAGAGAGAGAGAGAGACATAGAGCGAGAGAGAGAGAGAGAGAGAGAGAGACATAAAGAGAGAGAGAGTTAGTAACAGTGGGCTCATAAAGAGGCTCTGTTATTCTAAAATGTCAAATAGAACTGAAACGTGTTGTTGGATGCAGCATGTAACTTGATTGCACCAACTGGTTTGTAAACTGAGGTTTGAACCCTCGAATTTGGCATTTTGCCGGTCGCCATCTTGCTATTTCTGGAGGCAGAAGTGACGAGAAGTCTGAGATTAGCAAACAATAAGTTACAGGCTAATGCTAGCTTGGTTAGTATGGTGCATCCATAATTCATGGTGTGGTATAAATTGCACTAATGTTTGTAAAATCCTCAGAGTAATAACAGAGAAGAGAGCTAATGGGGTGTGTGTGCATGTCTGACTGTGTGTGTATGTGGAGCTCCCAATGTGCCGTGCTTCCACAACGCCGAAACACAACGTGAATCCACAGGCTGGGACAAGAATATTACGCCGTCACAGAATTACTATGCATCTACAAAGACGTAATGACGGCTGAGCTTAGTGACGGCACTCTGAACAGGGCTAATAAAACCAGTGGAGTCTCCCTCTGGTGGCTATTAGTAAGAATGCAGGTTAAAGGCCCTCTGTCAACCAGAGGCTACATGCACTTCAGCCTGTTACATTAACATTTTTTCGTCTTTCTGTATTTGCTGAATTATTGTTCTGATGGCGCACAAACATACGTAGTGTGATTAAACTCTCACCTTTGTCGAGACTTTGTAGGCCATGTAAGCATTCATCCCATCCCCTGAAACACACACAAACACAAACACAGTCACATGAGTTTTCTATTCAAACAGAATAAACACTTTGAACAGAGAAACAGAAGAACTGGAAACACCGACTGGTTCGACTGGTTAGTTGTGTTTACCTGCAACAAATCGCTCAGTGTTTCAACAGTTTCATCACCT